>CM032067.1:19678812-19695389 GCA_018831715.1 Matsumurasca onukii
CAAACTCAACAACTGGACCAATACAAATACAAAATACAATCCAGCTAGCGGCTATTCTTCTTCTTCTTCCTAGACCCTCAGAACTACTCTGTGGTCCAGGGTAATTTTGACATTCTGCACTATAAAAAAACATTGTATTTTTCTTTCCTTGGTGAGCAAAGCACCAATACTGGCACTTTGTTAATAACTTGTAATACAACAGTTCTGCTAGTGGCAAACACCATTTACAAACGTGGCGAAATATATAATTATATGCTCGTAGCCTCAACTAAAAAAGTAGGATCTTCAGGCCTAATTACAAGAAATTTAAAGTCTTAATTAAATATAATACTGGATCGTGGTTCGTTAAAAAGTTGTATTTAAAAATTATGTTTGTATTTTTGGTGTACCAGTAACCATTGGTTTTATTTGTACGAATATTAACATGTTATGTGTGAAATACCATATTACATTTTATTAGTTATAAATATAATTCCTTATTACTATTTATTATCCGTATTATTACAGTATTATTATTTTGTTTTTTATTATTATTTTTATACTTTTATATTTATTTTTATATACTTTTTTATGTTAGTAACTATACAACAAATAAATCTACGGACTGGTCGCATGAAAAATAACATAGATTAACAAAAAAACATAACCTCACTTTTCTTCCTGCTGTCACTTTTGTCCATATCCCAAACTATAACTAGCTTTTCAAACTACAGTATGTACGTATCCAGTAAAAAATATTACACAAATAATATGCATGCAATTTTTAAATAGGAAACGTTACCAGACACAAGCCACTTTATTTCAACTATGTGAATATTTTATTTAGGCTTCTTCTCATAGACTATGCATAGGCATTGCCCATGTCGGTAGTAGCCTACTATCCTTTGGATTCAAAGCATTTTTATACATGTATTATTTTTTGTAATAATGTTGTCTTCAGGGCTCGCCCTTATTAGTGCGTATAGTGACGATGACGATAGTACTGATGAATCAGATGTGCAAACAAATAACATTGAAACTGATAAATCTGTATGCCCAGTTAAAAGTTCAAAACAGATGAAAACTCAGTGGAAATATTTCTCCTGTACGTCTTGAAAGGTAAGATACAATTTTACTTGCGTCTTCTGCATAATAGTAAATGTAGTCTTAACCGTATTTTAAGTACAGGATAAAACTGCAAGGCTCAGGCCTTCATTTGACTTCATACCAGCTATTTACTTGTCATTTTCACTGTGTCGGGTGCTTGCTGCCTAGTGGTATTAAACCTAGAGGAAAAATTCCCTTTTTCCAGTTTTAACTTGTTGATTCCACTGAATTTGTTAACATGAAGAATTGATTTTGTTAACTGTAAATAAAGAAATAAATTATGATTGATAAACCAGCTTATTGTATTTTTGAACAATGCGTGTTTTGAATTTATTGTTTTTATGTATTGGCTTAGATCAATAATAATAAATTTAGGATGAATACCAAACAATTTTTACATGAGTTTCAATTGTCTTTACTCATGGTTTTTATGACTTACATTTTCTTTCTTGGATCACATTTTTCATTCAATCAAAAAACAGCTTATGTTCTTTAATCTAAATTTCACTGTTCAAAATTAAATTGCAATTGTTAAATAACCAGTTTTATTTCTATGATTTCAGACTTCCACTGCCGTCAACAATTATGAAATTGTTTAACAACACTGACACAAATAAGCCTCCTGATGATGATCCAGATCTTCACGATGGACGTATTAGGTCATTCCCCCACAAACGAGGGAACTGGTCAACGTTCGTTTATTTATCATGTAAGTTGAACTAATTTAAAGGTGTGCTGTATAACTCGAAAAAGTATTTTTGGCAACAAGGCTGCTGACTCTTGACTCAAGTCTTCTACAAATACTAAAAAGGAAAAACCTAATTAAACTTTGTTTGGTGTACAGATTTGCCAGAACTAGGGTTTGACGAGCTGCTGGAGAGGCTGCAGCTGCGAGCAGAAGTTGAAGCGAGCTTAAAGCTGAAACACATCAATGAGCTGCACATCTCGTTGACGAGGACAGTTTGTGCTTCACCACTGGATCGACAACTTCCCGATCTGTCAAAGCTAAACTCGCGCAGAGGTGAGTTTGGCTTACACTTCCCTAAAATTAGGGATTCAAGCGAAATCATATTATTCGCTAATGTGGACCATTGACATAAAATACTTATTGTAAAAAAAATACTTTTTACATACAAACTTACATTGCAATGTATCTTATTTTAACAATAAGTGAAACAGAACAAGAGGACAATGACTTATTCTCCTCAAATCATGAGTGTTCCGGCTAAATTAAACTGTTGAGTGATGAAATTTATAATCCACCAAACAAGCTTAATCATAAGATTCAACCAACTAGTCTCTGAAAACGAGAAACTAAAATCAGCCATAACCTCTTAGCTGTGAGTGACTTAATTTTGATAACCCTACTTCTTACACAAAAAAACTCAATCATACTCTGAAGAAAAAAAAATTTCACACTTGATTATTCAACAAGCGTTGTGATATACAGAATAGCAGTGCAGTTGGGGGAGCCGGAGGTCTATTGTAACGAAGAGAAGACGAGAACGTTCCTCGGTCTGCGAGTGGTACACGGAGCGGGGGAACTGACGGCAGCTGCCCGAGCTCTGGACGACTGCTTGGCAGAGTTCCGTCTCCCTCCTTTTTACGAGGTGATAAATCACTATTTGAGATGCCGACCTCTCTCATGACGGTATTTTAAGGCAAATATGTGGTGAAGGATGAATGGTAGTAATGAGTTATGCGGTGTATTCTTGTTACAAACTAAGGCCGACTCTTCCTTAGAATGGGTCATTAATTAATAGCCCAATGACCAATGGAAATACAAGGACCAACGGCTTAACGTGGACTTCCGAACCACGCAGGTGATGGTCTGATATGTCAAAACGATGGTGGGAGATGATGCGGTATCATCAGATGATCACTGAGACTATCTGCCGCTTAGACCTATATGATACTGGCGACAGTGTCATTGAAAGAACTGGTAATCAAAAGACAATGCGGTTCTAGCATGTTTTTCAAATAAATAGTACCATTCACTTCATTTATGTTGGTTTCATTTGTTTGTTATTAGCTACATTAAATTAAAATGCTAACACATTTTTTTAGACACTCTATACATTATTGTTGCTTTTCACGCTCTAGTAGATTCTTCTTCTTCTCCTGTCTCGATTGTTTCTCACCACCTCCATACGCTCTAGGACCCGCTGCTCCACATGAGTGTGCTATGGATGGTTGGGGACAGAAGGCAGCTGGAAGCGATTCTGCCACAGCCACCTAAGAGTTTCACGCTACACCGCTGAACATAACCTTCATCTGGGGATCGATGTTACGCAGTGTCTTTGTAAAACCGTAACAAACTGTTCACTTTCCCTCTAGCTAGTTGAGGTTTTGTATTCGTAAATAAAGTGTTGTAAATAAATGAGTGTACAAAATAGTTTTTGTTTGTTCTTCCCCGCTCCCTGTTGGTTATGTTGAGTTTGCCCGTTCTTATCAGGTTTCAAAAAGATTAAATTACAAAAACAACAAGCTAAAAAGAGCAAAATAATAAATTTGAGAAAGTGAATGAATTCTATTGGGCATTATCATTTTTACTTTCTGCTGAATATTTTATTTTAGATGAGTCATTGACAATAAATTAATGAAAACATCTTCAAACTTTAGTTAAGGGTGTACTGTACAAGTGGTAAAAAATTAATGTAATCTGACGAATCAACATAGTCCACAGGCAAACAAAAACTACATAGGAAAAACATGTTTAGTCAGTGAAGGTCTAAATGCTTAACTGGACAATGTTTATATTTGATCTCTTAACGACTTGTAGCTAGTAATACATATTTTGATGGGAAAATAGAAAATCTTTACAGAGTTTTGTCAGTAGCATACTATCCTTAAGAATAAATTTCCATCAAAATATGCATTACAAGCCACGTTGGTCCAGTTAAGTATTTAGACCTTTACCAACCATATTGTTCATATTTTTAAACATTTTTGATCAATTGGCTTCTAGCAAAGGACCTTGAACAGAATGCTATTTTCACAGTCTAAAACTACATGTTGTTAAAAAAACTAGAAACACACACACACCCACATACAAACAACAAACCCACACTCCCCCACATACAAACAAAAGTTCTCTGGTAAGGAAATCTACCCATGCTATTCATGATTTCAAAATAATTCTCATAATTGAAGCACTAGTTAACAATATAATGAACCTAGTGGAGTGTGTGGACACTCCAACCATAAAAAATCTTGCCTATTAAAGGCGAAGAGGTGGGGCCTTGAACCCCCATATCTTTCCATCAATACCCCCCCCTGCTGCTTGGTCGTAATGTTCTAAGAACCCCTTCCAAAGAAATCCTGGCTACGCCCTGTAAAGGCAGAAGGGTTGATAGACTCCTGGGTGGTAACAAACTGGTTTGACTATCCGAATATCCCAAAGGCAATCTAAAAGAGTACGGTTGTATTGGTTCGTCGTTGGCAGCAAGGTACAGCGACCACGAATCCCAATTAAAGGGTATTACCTCTAACCCCTTATAATAAATAATGTTTCTTATGCTGCAAACGTGGCTAAGGGTGCACGATAGCACAGTGGTATAGTGCATGCCTCTTATCAAAATGACAAGTTCATTTCCTGACTCTCCAGTAACAACTTTCTACACTAGTCAACACCCCTGTGGTTTGGTGCTAAACCGTTGCTCCATTCATTGGTTGTTGGGCCATCAATTAATGACGCAATCTGGAGAACAGCGGGTTAAGTCTGCAGCAGTAATACTAGCACTTCCTAAGTCAGCAGTACATCCCACCATTCATCCTATATTCACCTCAAAATACCCCGCTAAGAGTGGTCTGTGTCTCAAGTAACTGGTGTACAGTTCGTCAGGTTTAGCATGGCCGGTGAGATGGGCTATAGGGCCATAAGCGGACATCAGGAAATCTCAAGGCCGCCGGTCATGCTATACCTAACGTTTTGTAAGATGTGCAGCGTGCGTCTCAGCAAACACCCTTCCTAAGCGCCGTTCTATATTAAGCGTTATATGCCTTTCTCCCATATCTATTTTCAAACACAGTTATGTTTTGGCGTTCGTACTTATTCTTCAACTGATATAACGAACTAGTAACTATGTTGGCTTTAGTCCAACAGTTATGAACCAGAACTGTTTCATATACGGTAAAGTAGTATGGTAATTTTGATATATGACAACCTACTACAACCTATGGTTTTACATTATTTAATGTAATTAGTACTTTACAGTTTGGATGTTTTACATAAGAGACCATTTCAACGTTTGAACTTATGTAATTACATAAAGGCAAATGGTCAGTTTAACAGCATTACTGTAATATAGTGCGTTTTTACATATAGAAACCATTTAAACGTGCAACGTTTTACACTTAGGCTAAGTTACTATTAATTACATTAAAGGCAATGGTCAGTTTATTACATGAGTCTTATTCAGTAATAACAGTCTGTCTGCTTTTCTTTTTTTCCACAGATAATTCTGATGAAAGCCATGTCTCAGCTGTTATTGTTTTTCAGTTTTGCTTACTTTGACTTTTACATTCTCAAAACTTTTGTAGGCTGAAGCCTAGTTATCGTTTACGTTTAATCCATTTTATGGAATTATATTAACAGACTTAATAATTTTGTATTGATTTACGAGAGATTATTAAAATAAAAATGTTGTCCTCCCTAAGGAGATTGGTGCTGAGTCCGGTAAGGCGTAGTAGTAGTAAAATGAATAAGTAGAAGACGTCTCTAGTTTAGTATCTAGGCTATTTCTACGACCAATGCAAAGACGAACTATGTCGTAACATTGGTGTTTAAAAGAATAAACTGCAAATTATCCCCGAAAATTTAGGGAAATCTAACACATTGATCTAAATTAGCCTAGTAATTTGTCTGTGGAATAGCTAGACTAGGCCTAGAATACCCTATATATTCAGGCAGGTACAGTCTGTGTACAAAGTTACATTTCCTCGCGTCAGAATAAAGGGCAAATGACCAGGTAAAAGGTAATTCAAGGTATCAGGTTTGTTCATATGTACATTTGTTTTCAGGTTGTAAATGCTAGAAGCTTTCAAGCTTCTGCAGTCACACGATCCGATAGCCTGTTTGTTGTAAGTATTGAACTTGTTGACTAAAATAATAAATTTATAGCTTGGTTTTAGCAGTACCATGTCTTATATGAATACCGGGCCACCACAGCCAATGATAATATGTCTAACGCTAATGCTGTGTGTTGTTGGGTATGGATCGCTTATCTATGGTGGGAGACTACGTTTCACCTTTGGTCCGCATCGAAACACCTGTGACACATTTTTTCACGGTCGTATCCAACATGTTATGTAGTAAATATTTTAAGTGCTTGGCTAGGGTTACTATCTCGAAACCTTGTAACAATGTTGTAAATTATTTCAAAAGAGCTTAGAACTTATCTGGTCACGGTGGGTTTTACAGTGTTCAGAAATTTATGGACCACTCACTTGCCAAGAAGTCTGTTGATTAAATGTTATTATAAAAATTAAATTTTGAATTTTGATTAATTATATTTGTTTTAGTGGCTTGTAGTTTTATTTAATTATTTATATTGTTTAAAAAAAACCAACACAAAAACTTTTAAAGTTGGTGATTAAATGATTTGTTTTGATTTGTAGTTGTTATTATTGGTTCTGTCAAATAGCCCTGAAACTATTAACACTTTTAAATTAATATTTTTTGTATGTTTCCAGCACGCGGACTCAGCTGACGATAATGTAGATATGAAGTTTGAATTCACCCAGAAAACAAGAAGGTATGACATTATTACTTTGTGATACTTTTATAAGTTAAGAGCAGTCACATAGTCCCTCAATCTGTGTTTTGCAAAAAAATTTCCTGAAAACTGCCAAGAGCACTTTTAAGTAAACGCTCTTTTGTTAAAATTGAAAATGTTCAAAAAATCTTAAATAGATTTTGTCCTTTTCCTCAGCAACTCATTTCTAAGTTTCAAATGTTAGTTGAACAAAATTGTCAATGAATTGGAGCTACCAACCTTTATTATTCTAGTTTGTAACTATTATCTTTGAAGACTAGGTACATTTCTCATTTTGTGACAGTAACGCTCATTTGTATTTTTTGTTTAGTCTTGATCTTGAATTTTTTATACCGTAATTTAAGTAATCGCAGAATCAAAATATACTTTGTTAACCCTGAAAGTTGAATGTTGCAGCGTGCCGAGGCCATCATGTCGATCTACCCGAAGGGTCACACGCGCGCCGCGCTGATCCCGCTGCTCGACCTGGCGCAGAGACAGCACGGCTGGCTGCCTATCTCGGCCATGCACCACGTCGCCGACGTACTCAAGATGCCCAAGATGCGAGTCTACGAGGTAGCCACCTTCTACACTATGTTTATGAGGTAATGTGTTAACTTGTGCTGGGTGACCTAGGCAGGAAATAAAATGTAATGGTCCAATTTTTTTAGGCAGGACTCATTTTTGTCTGCGCCCAGTGATAACCCTTGATAGTGTTCTTGAAAGCTACTTGGATCAGGATGTGTCCTTGATTTTTCTTGTGGCAACAAAATGACGCCATTATCTCCCGCCAACACTGATTTCCCTATGACTTAAAGAGTTATCTGCTCAATTAATGTTTGCGCCACCACCACCTCTTTCCCTCAAGCTAAAAGCTTGCTCTTACTACAAGCAATTTCAGTCCCTTCTGGTTGGTAGTTTTCAAAATAATCCTGGAAGAAGTCAGAAAGTTTCTCGTGTACATCCAGAACTCACTTGTTACCGCGTGTACAGGAAGCCGACGGGCAAGTACCACCTGCAAGTGTGCACCACGACGCCGTGCTGGCTGCGAGGCAGCGACGACATCATCAACTGCATCAAGAGCAAGCTCAACATCGAGGTCGGAGAGACGAGTAGTGACGGCTGCTTCACACTCAGCGAGGTGGAGTGTCTCGGCGCGTGCGTCAACGCACCCATGGTCTCCATCAACGACGACTATTACGTGAGTAGTGTGTGGAAATATTGAACAAAGTTTTGTTTCGTCCCCTTTTAGGCCGAACTGAGGCCATAAGTGAACTTACTTCCAGGAGTCCTTGGGATCACAGGAGTTCCTGATAAGAATGAAGACTTAAACGACCGGAGTTGCGTCTATCATCTAAAGCCTCCGGTACAGACTATGGCCAATAAACTATATACAGTGCAAAACATTTCGCTCATTTTACAATATAACATCCACAGTGGACTTGTTTAGACGGAAGCTTTAGATGTTGGTAAAACATTCCTGGTAGAATTGAGGTCAAGTGGAATTGAAAAGAAGCGTCAGTGTGCAAGATTAATCCTGTGTCGCCTGCAACAATTCATCACATTTTAAAATAAATAACTCACGCTTTTGTTTAACAATCTATGAGTTGCCGCAAAAATCTCTAACCACTTGTTGAACAGGGTCATCAAAAAGGTGTACGGGATTTGAAAGTGAAATAAAAGTTTTAATATAATTGGTAGAATTTTTATTTTTACATCAAAAGACACAGCAAATCTTATATTTTTTAATGTATTTAAAAAAGTTTCAATGTGAGCTCCCTCCATTGCACGACAGACATCTAGCCGATAGTCAACCTCCCGCCAAGTGTTTTGGTGCATTTCAGGAGTCACTGTTGAAATGGCTACGTTGATTCTTCTTCTTAGGTGCTGTTGTTTCTCAGCATAAACTAAGTTTTAAAAGTAACCCCAAAAGAAGAAATTTAAAGGTGTCAAATCAAGATCCTTACAAATCAAATCCCGTACACCTTTTTTGATGACATTGAAACAATCGTGTCAATCCAGCAAAAGTTTTCATACTCTTGTCCGCCTACAATGATCAAACTTCCCTCACGCGTGTAAAGATTAGTAGCCTCCAGTTAGTTTCTCTTAAGACTCCTTTTCAATTCTCTAAGTGATCTTCACTTTTATCTACCATCAATTTCTGCAATTATTTGTTGACCACCATTCTTATCGGCAACTCAACTCTCTTTAGTTTAAAACAGAGTATTTATCAGCTTTGATGAGAGAAAATTATGCTGGTCAGTAGCTGGTCAATTTGCACAAAATTTAACTGTCAAGCTTTTCAGCTTCTGAAATATGCCTTTCTTGGCAACCTAGGCGTAAACGCAAGCCTGTGGCAATTGAGACTGGACCTGACAGATTGTAGATCAAGTAGTAATGGACGCCAACAGAGATATTAGTTGGTCCATTTGGGAATGTAAATGTAGCGGCCAAAGCCAAAAGCAAACCAGACAACAAAAGCCTAGTTGATCGGCAACTGAAATAACAATTAAAAGTGGCAATCCATTAAAAATCATTAGATCATACAGTTAACCCTTTGCGCTCTAATTTTATTTTTAAGTTTTTGTCAAAACCCTCCCGTATGGGTTTCCTCAGTCCCCTGTAAGCAAAATTTCAGCAAAACCACTCTCTGGTACAATGCATTACCAGTCATTGAACCACTCCTCTGCTGGGGTTTAGCCTCCCTAAGCTCAAAAGTGCCACTCACTGGATTTGATGAGCCATTTTCTCTTCAGTGATCCTCAGCAGGTCATTGTGGCCCCGCACCGAATGATCCAATGACTAGCATTGCATTGTACCAGAGCACCCGGTGGGATTCGAACCGCCAGACAGACAGGGGCCAACTGTCCGTCACTATAACCACTAAACCACCGGCTGTTTGTCGGGCTGTCAAACTCACACTTGAGTTGCCGTGGAGGGGGGAGGAGTGGTAGTTTCGGTTTTCTGCTAGGTACCGTTAGTGTAGCTGTAGTCCTCGCATATCAGAGACTTCAACCGCCTCCTATACTGCACATATCGAGACCTCAAAGGGTTAATCTTAAGTTTTCAAATTAATTTTCAACATAAATAAAACAAGCTTTTATTTTTGTAATTAAATCATTCTCACAATTTTTCAATTGTCTGGTTTTCACTCATCGTAACACTTCAGAGGCGAGTTTGCGATGTTCCTCTTGCTTCTCGTTCTTGCAACCCTCACCATGTTCGCCACCGCGGCTTGTTGCTGCAGTATCTGAGCGCAGTTGGGTTCAAACGGCCGAGCGAACAGATACCACAAGATCGTGGTGAAGAGGAGTAGAGCTGCGGTGAAAAGTGACGGGTTGAATTGAAAGTCGAGACAATCGGGGAGAAAGCTCCTCCAGCAGAGAGCCATTGTGTGGTGTAAAAATGGGTTTTGTGGGTGTGAAAATCCACTTTTGTTGCCAGGGAAACTGCTGAAAAGCATTTTAGACATTTCATGCTTCCTGAAGTCAGTACTGCATAAAATCATTAAATCACTATTTGAGATGCCGACCACTCTCATGAGGGTATTTTAAGGCAAATATGTGGTGAAGGATGAGTCTGATGAGTGGTAATAATGGGTTATGATTTACAATAGTCTGAAGTAGTGATTCCCAATTTCATTTTATCTCCTGTTTGGGTCAATACAGATGATTACCTAGAACTCTGATCCCATACAATTTTTATAAAGCCGGAATTCAGCAAGCTAGTGAAAATATAGTTACCTCATTATGTTTGAGGTCTATTTTTCTGGTTGACATCAGTTGGTTGAAGTGTCCGGTTCAAAATCTACTAGAATCTGTTGTTTCTCAAGGCAGTATCCTTGGCTCCTTATTGATCATTGTGTACATCAATGATGTAGTTGATTACATCCAGTTGGCAAGTTCAATTCTCTTTGCAGACTTACTTGATGTAATCCCACTGGTAGCACAGGTGCCGTGGTCGTCATGTTTTTTGTTTAGGCCTCATCTAAATATTCCTGGAGAGAATAATAGGCCGTTTCAGTGAGAAGCTTCTTACAGGCTCCCTTGAAAGAGCCTTCATTTTGCTGTTTGCAGGCGTCTTTAGGCAATTTGTTGAAGATTTTTGCTCCCAAAAAATGCTTCTTAGTCAATGTTGATGTTCTTAGTCAATGTTGATTTTACTCTAGGCAGGTGGATTTTTGAAGCCTGACGGGTGTCATGATCATGAATATGTGAGTTAAGTACAAAACTCTCCGGCTTCCGCCTAACAATCATACTAGTTTCTAAGATATACAAAGAAATAAGAGTGAGCACCTTTAGCTTGGTAAATATGTGTCTGCAGATGACACAACTCTTGTTTGGAGGTCCGAGTTTGGTACTGTAAAGTTAAATAACAGAGCCTATCGATCTCTTCACAGCTGTTTTTGTTGGTTAACAATTTTCTGTTCAATGCAGATAAATCTTTTTCTGTGTAATTTTTACCTCACTATCGTTAAATTCCTTGGCCTCATTCTTGACCTAAAGGCTAGAAAAGCCTTTGTTTGGTCTTTAGACGAGAACATTGTTCTTGAAAGGCTTAACTATGTGCATTGTACAAGGGTTATTGGATTGTTTGGGGTTTTTAATCTACTTCAATGTTCGTTTACTGCTTAAAACTAAATATTTTGACACTAATCAACATCAAAGACTTGCCTTGGAATTTACATAAAAACTATATTTTACTATGCTTTAACACTGAAGTTGTGCAATCTTGATTTTTGTCGTTTAGAATAATTTTTCACCCTACAGGCCTCTTGTGGACCGGGTACCACAATATGGGAACATCTGATCTAGAGTAACAAATGCATCAAATTGTTGAACATCAAACGATCCAAGATTATTTTATGCTCATCTTGATTCAAATGTTTTCAGGAGGATCTTACTGTGAAGGACACTGAAGAAATCCTCGCCGAGTTGCAGAGTGGGAAGAAACCCAAACCAGGTCCAAGGTGCGTAGCATTTTCCCTTTTTCAAGTACTGCTTTTGAACTGAAAGTAGATTACCAATATTATAAATATGATTTTAAAACGTTTAGACAAATAAATTTAGCTAGAATTCTTTTTGACTGGGACTCGTATGGTCCTGTAATCCAGCTTCATGGAGGTCAGGTTTGGATGATATAGGTCTAAAGCGCTCAGATAGTCTCAGTTATCATCTGATGATACCGCATCCACTCCCACCATTGTTTAGACATATCAAACCATCACCTGCGTGGTTCGGAAGTCATGTTAAGCCGTTGGTCCTTGTATTTCCATTGGTCATTGGGCTATTAATTAACTAAGGAAGAGTTGACCTTAGTTTGTAACAAGACTACACCTCATAACTCATTACTACCACTCATCACATTCATCCTTCACCAAGTATTTGCCTTAAAATACCCTCATGAGAGTGGTCAGCATCTCAAATAGTGATTTAGTCATTGCCAATCCGTTATTTGCCAAACGTTATGGGGGTCGAGTGTCTAGAACTAAACAGGTTTAGTTGTCACTGACCTCTGGGGGTAATGAAGCTCTTTTGTAGAGTTGGCCTTAGGTGATGGTGTTGTGGAGCAGCACGTGAGGTGTAGACACGCGGCCTTGATTACGCACTTGACACTATCTTCGGCCTGGGCGGGAAGAGTTTATTGTTGTAATACACTCACGAGAGATAGAGAGAGGGGTGAGATGTAAAGAAATTGCGAGCCGAAATAGAGAAAGAGGGCGAGCTATGGTGGGCTCTAGTGGTTGAGGAACAGAACGAGAGTCCTGACCGATTCACTTGCGTAACGGAGACGAAGTGCCTGTGCAGAGGCACTCATCACCGGGTTGCTGGGAAATAATATTACCCAATGGGAAAGAGCGTGGTTCTCCCAATCTTGCATCTCGCCGTGGGGAATTTGAATTATTGAGAGACAAATCTTATGAACTATGAACAATTCTTCTAAACCTAAGTAAAAACTAATTAAATACTAAACACTGCCGTACCCAAAAAGTTGTTGTTGTATATTTATTTGCGGACACACCATTTTACAAAGTTGAAATAACAGTTTTACATTGACAAGGAATCTCAACTTTCATAAGTAAAGTAAGTTGCTATTTGATTTTGAAAAATATTTTGAGTGTAATTAACTGGAGTATATTATGTTGCAGAAACGGGAGATTCGCCTGTGAGCCTATTGGGGAACTTACGTCGCTGAAGGGAGATCCCCCCGGCCCAGGCTTTGGAGTTAGGCCTGACCTGTAAATCAGCTTTATGTGCATAGTACCTACACGTATCTCTTGGTTATAATTATTGTAAATAAACATTTCAACTGTTGTTTGGTTTTCAGTCGTACCCTGTTTTTTTTCGGGTGGGGAGGTAATTGATTTTACTCAGCAGCAGAGCGTTCGAGGACCCGCAACTCAGCTTAGGGCAAAGGGTGGCAATTTTAGGGGGCGCTGGGTTCATGCAGCTAAAAAGGGAATTCTTATAGAGAGAAGAGGGAAAAGAATTCATAGTCATATTACAGGTAATTGTAGTCAGTTATTTTTTTCATGGTGAGTTCACACTAGCCCACTATAAAACGCTTTAAAACACGTTATTTTGCTTTGAAATTTCAAACATTTTCAAGGGGAGGCCATCGAACTCCCTTTGGATTGGGTGGTACGCCCCCCAGACCCCCTCTGTGGGTGCCGCCGTTGAGCCTGCCCAAGGGCGATGTACCGAGTCAGCCCTTGCTCAGCAGCATGGACGGATCCAAGATTTCCTGAAAGGGATGCATCTTGATTTCTTTACTTTGAGACACCGAATACACTTAGGGGGTATTTTAAGATGGATATGGTGATGCGATGGTAGACAGAAGGAATAAGCCATGGAGTCGCCAGCTGACAGGGTGCCTTTATCCAAGATGACTTTGTTTTATTTTTGTATATGTTTATTTAGTAACATGATGAGCTACACAGTAGCATCTCTTTGTCGCGGGTTATAGATCAAACTTAACTTCTAGGCCTACTTTAACTACTGCAGTATAACCTGAGGAAAGTTAATTTTAAGTTTGGGATGTATTATTATTTTGTTGCCTATAATATAAATACAAAACTAAAAGTTAACCTTTATTTCTAAAATTTGAGTACCTAGGTAAGTGTTGTGATAAAAAATTACATTTTAGGAAGTGTTTTAACTCGTTTATATTTTTTTTTTTTGAGCACCACTTAATTTTTTGAGACATATTAAATCAAACGCCATAGCCATAAGGTCATGACAAAACTGGTCCAATGTGACAAACAACGCTGACAGTAAGCCATACAGTGACAGTGTAACATCAAAATAGCTGATGTAGCCAAATAAAGCAGGGGTGGTGTTAAAAGCCAACGGTGTGCTCCTGTGGTTGCTGGTTGAATGACTCCTATCAGTGTCCTTCTGTACGCCTGTACAGTACAGGGCTGGAGTAGTGATTACAGCACAGGAGTGAGGTGATGCTTGATCAGTGATGGACATGTCCATGTTAAATAAAAGCCAGCTGTCTGATTCCATTCCAAAATCCAACCCTATGATAATTTATTTTTATTTACTATCCAGCAAACAAATATGGCCGTTAGTATTTCATCATATTTGGATATTAGCGCGTACTTAAATTAAGTAAGCAAATTTAATTTCACGAATCCATTTACAAGGATGATTGACAAGTCACATAGCTGGAGGGCGCTTTATGCTTTTTCTTGGATTTTTGAACTGTTGCGCTTCCCCCACCTCATCGCAAGCGGGCTGCGGGGTGTTATTTACGCCTAATTTTGATACTTTGATTTTACATTGTTCCACCACCCTAGAGGGTATTTTAAGGTGAATATGGGGTGAAGGGTGAGTGTGTTGAGTGTTATTGATGGATGATGAGGTGTAGTCTTGTTACAAATCAACACTGTTCCCCCAGTCAGTCATTAATTAATAGCCAAAATCCACCATGGAATGGACCAACGGCTTTACGCGGGCTTCCAACCAATGGAGCGCCATCGTGAAAACTGATGGTAGAGCAGGCTCACCTGATAAAATACAAACATATAAGTGAAACAAATTGTCAGTCCTTACCCAAGACAAAAAGCTTAAAATGCCAAGTTTTATCTTGACCAAGGCCCTAGGAGGGCTGAAAATTTAACAGTTTATGGTCTATTATGTGTTTCTACTTTACCCAGCTCTCCTTTCTATTCTTTTTTGATAGCATATCTTGGCATAGTGTCATATTTCCTAAATCTATCCTTGCTTCTTTTTGCAGCCAAGAATATGACAGAATCCCAGTTTGAAAATTCCCTCTTCAAACTCCTACCAGCCAATCCACTCTACTCCGAAAAACGAATTTTTTGTTGAATTTTGATACTGTAAGTAACTATTCTTGTACTTGATGTGCTTTTCTCGCTTAGAGTGTTTCAGCAGTAATATAACTAATTCTGTTGGTCCATTCCATTGCTTGATGGGCTATTAATTAATGACCCAATCTGGAGAACAGTCGGCCCTAATTTGTAACAAGACTACATCTTATCATCCATCAAAACACACACCATCATTCCATATTCACCTTAAAATGCCCTCTAAGAGTGGTCGAAAACTTGAAGACGACAATAGGTGTGATATCAGCAGACACGTCAGGTAAGTGAGAAATTTGGGTTTGAGTCCCGGTGCGGCCACAAAATTTATATTAGTAATAAATAATGTTGAAATACTTGTTTCTTAGATATTCTTTATGTGCAGCCAGGTAAAGAATATCAAAGAAGCAAGTACCCAAAAAATTTAATTTTGAAAGCTTAACTTTCATTACAGTCTTACCAGTGGTAATAGGTTTTATTTTATAGTCTACGTATTGTAGTTGTGATGTCAAAAACAATTTGTATTGTACATATTAACATTAAATTATTATTATTAAATGTTGAAATATGCTAGGGTTGTAAAATGTTTGTAAAATATTTTGGAAACTACATATTTCTACTAAAATACGTTCTTTGTGGACTGTATGGATACAAAATATAGCTAAAACACACTGATGTATTAAACCGGTCCTTAAACAAAGTTTCACCATAGTTCAGCCGATTTTGAGTTATGGGGTTGCGGTCCAAGATGCCTTGCAAAAAACGTTACAGACAGACAGGAATTTTTTACCAGTTTCTCGGGTCTTTGCAAAGTACATATAACAAACTAAAACCAATGGATTCCTAGCAATGAACAGACAAAATTCTTATTTTATTTATATAGATTAACATTCCTAAGCCTACAATTGTGTTAGAAACTCTGATTTTCGTACGTAATTTTCAAAACTGTCCACCAATTTCTTCCAAACCACTCTCACAACATCTTAAAACTTCTAAAAATGATTTATATTCCAAGTTGTAGGACCTTCTTCAAAAATTATTCTTATCTTACGGTTTTGGCCTGTAGATCTGAATTAAACAACTGCATAGTAGGATCTACAGGCCAAAACTAAAAGGTAGGAATAATCTTAAAACTCTTTCTTTGAATATCCTCCACTTTCTCAATCGTTTTAAACCGCACAGTTTACTATGGAATAGCTCTTTTTAATCAGCTTAATTTGAGACTAAAATTAGAGGCAGATCGTATTTCAGTCATAGATATTAGAGATGATAATTTTAAATTCCATTAAAATTTCAATGAGCTTGTTACTCATTCAGGCAATCAATAGTAAAATGAAATTTTCAAAGTATTCAGGATTTGTCCAACTTCTTTTGGCTGTTGAGATAATGTGATAAAATTGTCA